>OZ024836.1:25564022-25601522 GCA_964016985.1 Anodontia alba | reverse complement strand
GATACAGTTACAAAGTAAGCGCGCACTTTTTTATCATTCAAACTTGCCTTTGGTGCATGCCTTGTCTTGCTAAATAAATTAAGATGCCGCGCCCGTTTCTATTCTTCAGCCAATCTGATTGCTTGATCCAGGTTGATACCCATTCTCTTACTTAATGACAAACAGTGTAGTACCAGACCATCTTGCTTCTTCAAAAACCTACTGATTTGGATCTACAGTGGTTGCAAAGTAAGGGTATATAGCTAGGCACAGCAAGACGAGAGCTAGTATATAAACAATGACAAATGCATTATAGCCACAGGCGTTTTGTTTTTTCAACGATTGATTAACATAATGTTAAACGCGACTTATATACTAAACAAAAAAAAAAAAAAAAAAAAAATATATATATATATATATATATAAAATAAAAAAAAAATGAATGAATAAATAAATAAATAAATAAATAAATAATTATAAATAAATGAATAATCATAAAAAACGCTCGGCATCTCTTCCAAGATGTTATAGTTGTGAAATACGCGAAGGAGTTTTGGACACGTTACGAAAACACGCCTATTCAAATATATAGAAAATTTTACCTCCAAAAACTGAAAATTTTCAGATAAAAACTTCTAATATTTTTCATATTTCTCCTCAAAACATAGATTGTGGGTACTCGTTAGAACCGCCTCGCTGAGGCGGTTCTAACGAGTACCCATAATCTATGTTTTGAGCAGAAATAAGAAAAGTAATGTATACATGTACCCCTGTAAACCCCAGTTTTACTATATAAAAGTGGGGTTTCAGGGGGTCAAAACTATATAGGCGTGTTTTCGTGATGAAATGATTGTTTTGTAATCATTTCACACTCATCCCACAAATCCGCCAAGTATTTAAGTTTTGGGCCACGCCTATATAGTTTTGACCCACTTAAACCCCAATTTTATATAGTAAAACTGGGGTTTATAGGGGTACACATTATTTTTTTTTATGTCTACTCATCAAAAACATAATTTGTGGGGTACTCGTTAGGACCGCCTTGGCAAGGTGTTTCTAACGAGTACCTACAATCTATGTTTTGAGCAGAAATTTGTAAAATATCAGAATTTTTATCTGAAAACTTTCAGTTTTTTTCTTTTTTTGGTGAAATTTTCAATATATTTGAATAGGCATGTTTTCGTACATGAAATGGCCTTCGGGGTATACGAGAACAGTAAAGATACAGTTGAAGCCGCACAACATGATAAGAATCTCATCACAAAAATATACCTATATAATATTGACCCCCTTAAACCCGACTTTTATATAGTAAAACTGGGGTTTACAGGGGTATACATTATTTTTCTTATTTCTGCTCAAAAACATAGATTGTGGGTACCCGTTAGAACCGCATCGGCGAGGCGGTTCTAACGAGTACCCACAATCTATGTTTTGTGCAGATATATGAAAAATATCTGAGTTTTTTATCTGAAAATTTTCAGTTTTTGGAGATAAAATTTTCTATATATTTGAATAGGCGTGTTTTCGTAATGTTTGTTTAGACTGGCTCCCATCTAACTGATATATGAATCAACATAAAAAAAAAAAACAAAAAAAAAACAAAAAAAAAAACTATTTATATTTTCAAAAAATCCTATCCTTCGGAAAGCCCTTCTCTCTGATTTTGCTGATCAGTTATGAGTTTCTGACCGATAAGGGAGATACACAAACAAATCAAATCTTCTCTCCAAATAAGTCTTTTTACCAAACTATCTAATATCCCTTCTAAAATATCAATTACCCTTCAGGAGGCCTTTTTTACTACCCCCTGCTGGTATCACATGATCACCTCTTTAAGACATTCCTTTGATCTACCTTGCATAGCGCCTAAGTAAGGACAATAAAATCATTAGTGAGTGGAACCACTTTTGGCCTCATTTTGTCTATGCCTTTAAATGCATTTTTATGAGTAGTATACTTTAGGGCTAAGTAGGTTCGCTTGGTTATACAGCTTGACATTGAAATATTGACATCACTGGGCTGCGTCAAGCAAAAACGTACCTTCGAACATGCACAAAATGCGCGCAGTCAGATCATCCATTACGAAAACATGCCTATTCAAATATACTGAAATATTTTCCACAAAAAAAAAAAAAAAAATTTTCAGAAAAAAAAAAATTCTGATATTTTTCATATTTCTGCTCAAAACATAGATTGTGGGTACTCGTTAGAACCGCCTCGGCGATGCGGTTCTAACGAGTACCCACAATCTATGTTTTTGAGCAGAAATAAGAAAAATAATGTATATCCTTGTAAACCCCAGTTTTACTACATAAAAGTTGAGGGGGTCAACATTATATAGGCATGTTTTCGTGATGCTACGCATGAATAAAGTATCATCCTGTCTTCTGCTCTTCATTCATTCATTCTGTAGTATCCAATTTTTTCTGGCAGCGGACATCGAAGGCCCAGATCAGACTACGCGAATGCATATGCCCAAAGACACAATCTCCTGTGTGCAGTTGCCATTACGAAAACATGCCTATATAATTTTGACCTCCTTAAACCCCACTTTTTTATAGTAAAACTGGGGTTTACAGGGGTATACGTTATTTTTCTTATTTCTGCTCAAAAACATAGAATGTGGGTACTCCTTAGAACCGCCTCGCCGAGGCGAGGCGGTTCTAACGAGTACCCACAATCTATGTTTTGAGCAGAAATGTGGAAAATATCAGAGTTTTTTATCTGAAAAAATTCAGTTTTTTGGGGTGAAATTTTCTATATATTTGAATAGGCGTGTTTTCGTAATGTGTCCGCGCATGCCACGAAGGTACATTTTCGCTAGGCACGACACATATAATGTGTTTTCCCTACGCAACTTTTCACTTTACTAGCAATAAATATGAACGACAGTAAATATGTGACTGCTCCTCTGCACGTTTTTAGTCATATAACATCCCATCAATAACACTGCAGTCATTTGGGGCCGAGGATAAGACGAAAAAAATGGCACAGACTTCCAGCAAAGGCATTTATACTGATATTTGAGACGGGGCACAACATTTCTTGCAATATTGCATGAGCGATAGGCGAAGACTCAGATCAGTCGCTTTCCGCTTGAAGATGTTTTGGAACCTTGGCTATTCTGCCCTGCGAAGACTGATCAGAATCTTCGCTGGGCGCAAAGGCAATCTTGTAGGAGATGTTTTGTACTGAATCATTTGTTTATAATGTGAAGGAAAACTCCGCTCAGACTTCGCTGCTCACGTACACCATGCTTTAACGTTTCATATTTCAATATTGACCTCCAACCAATCAGAACAGGCGTGAGGCACAAAGTTGTATTGAGGTTAAACATTACGAAAACAAGCCTATTCAAATATATTGAAAATTTTACCACCAAAACATGGCAATTTTTCAGATAAAAAAATCTGATATTTTTCATATATCTGCTCGAAACATAGATTGTGGGTACTCGTTAGAACCGCCTCGTCGAGGCGGTTCTAACGGGTACCCACAATCTATGTTTTTGAACAGAATTAACAAAAATAATGTATACCCCTGTAAACCCCAGTTTTACTATATAAAAGTGGGGTTTAAGGGGGCCAAATTAAATAGGTATGTTTTCGTGATGTATAATTATATTAAATTTTGGGCTAAATTGTGCGATCTGCATTTAATGGTAGCTTTAAGTAAAAACATTAATTGCTCCATGCAGCCTCGGTAAATGAAATGTTGATGAGATGAGATGGCGCGTCTCGATTCATACAGATCTACACTTTTTCCAAAAAAGTCTATATAAGTGTATTCTCACCTTTCAGCTGATTCAAGAAGGGCAGTTGTCATTTTCTTGCGAAAAAATGTGCACAAGTACTGGTTAGACGTTTTGAGAACTCAGCCTGCCCATTAAAAGTGTAATTAGGTAAACTGACTGACCCCAATAGGTTGACTGGGCCGTAAAACCTCAACACACACGCAAGAAAATCTGTATTAGTGTACAAGGCTGAAAGAGCTAAAATTCAGGTGGTCTAGAATAGTTGAAACATTTCTTAAGAGTACTGATGCGTTGCACATAAATTCAGCGACACCAGAGAGTAGCCAAAATGACAGTTGTACCTGTGTGTCCTACGGCAGTGTAAATTGTGAATCCTACGTAAGAGAAAGAAGTTGCATTAATTTGTACGTGATATCATGGAGAAGGGAGCATATATATTGATGCTGTGCTTTATTGGAGCATTGGTTCTAACAAAAAGGTATACACTTCTTCTTCGAATGTTTCATCACAAAAACACGCCTATATAATTTTGACCCCCTTTAACCCCACTTTTATATAGTAAAACTGGGGTTTACAGAGGTAAACATTATTTTTCTTATTTCTGCTCAAAAACATAGATTGCTGGTACTCGTTAGAACCGCCTCACCGAGGCGGTTCTAACGAGTACCCACAATCTATGTTTTGAGCAGAAATGTAAAAAAATATCAGAGTTTTTTATATCTGAAAATTTTCAATTTTTGGAGGTGAAATTTTCTATACATTTGAATAGGCATGTTTTCGTAATGGGAAAGTAATTAATGACCAGTGTTCCAACAAGAAGTGTCTTACGTCCTTGGTGAGAGCTAGTGACTAGTTTTCCATACCACAGGTCCTGGTGAATGAATGCCAAATGGGCGTATCACCAGAAAAAATCCGAACAAACTTTAGCAGCAAACAATGCAGACCCAGATTAGACGCTAGAAAATGCGGAGTCTGACCAGGTTCTCCGCTGATTACCATTACGTTAACTATTTTCAACAAGAGACCCATATGGGCATGAATCGCTCCTCTGATCATATGTGCCCTGTGTCTTTGGTTGTGAGGGAAAACATTAGTGCTACATGTAAACCTTTCAGCCCTGCAGACCAATACATTTTGTAAATATTGTGGATCCTGATAAGACGGCTTATAACGAGCCGCAGTTCTATTTTGAGTTTTGACTCCTATTTGGAACAATGGCTCGGACCAAATACGGAGACGGAAGAGTCCACTTCTGAAATTCAGTGATGAAAGGGTTGATTATGCAGTCAAAGTTTACCACTGTATTGATTTCAACAGTTCCTCAGGGAACAAGGGGTTACCGTTTAATTATCAACTGTAAGTAGCCTATAAGGCGACATAATGTATTCAGCCATGTAAACACTTTAATGTATTCAGCCATGTAAACACTTTAATGTATTCAGCCATGCAAACACTTTTAAAGTAAAAAAAAAAAAGGCATGGCATGTCTTCAAAAGTGAAAAGTACAGTCAAACTTCGATGGCTCGAACCCCATTGGGAAAATTTGTTCGAGACAGCGGTAGTTCGAGACTCGGAAGGTTACCATTAGTGCCACACCAGGAGGCACAATGAAGATAATTGTGGGATATCTTTTCGGTGTTATATATTTTAAATGTATGTTGTGTGTACTCATTAGAATCGCCTCATAGAGGCGATTCTAATCAGTACACACAGCATACATTTACAAGATAAAAGAAGAAAATCTCCCTAAATTATCCGTATATCGTATTTGGAGGAAATCCCTGCAGACTCAAGAACGTGTTCGACTCATCCATGTAAACGAGCCATCGGGGTTCGAGCCACTGAAGTTCTATTGTATTATTTGCATGCACTTAATATATATTCTCTAAAATGGTAAGTGTCATATGTCATATGTGTGCACCTGATATAATTTCTAAATTGAAAAATGACCGGTATGTGCAACGGATAAAGTGAAAGTACATTATGCGTGTGCATTGATATATTTTCTAAAGTTAAAAGTGTCATGCATGTGCACTTGATATACTTTCCGAAATGACAAATTAAAAAAAAAATAATGATAATAAAAAGTAGTAGAGGCATAATTTTTCCCCGTGTAAAGGAATATGTAATTTTCTAAATTTGCAGTCAAAACATTGTGGTCATAGTTTGTATTATTTAAAGTTGTGTATTGTCCAATATTACCCGTATTCCCCAGTAAAACCCTAGTAAACCCCATTTTTTTCCAGCATTTTCCGCCGGGCTAGCTTTGCTTATAAAACCCGGATTAATGCCAACCTTGGATATATATGCATGGGCAAAACACTTCTAAAGTGTCAGGTAGGTGCACCTGGTTAATATTTAGCAATGCAAACATTTCTAAAGTGAAAAGTGTCATGAATGGCTAAAACACGTTCAAAGCGAACAGAGTCGTGTATGTACACCTGATATTTATTTAGCCATGCAAAAGCTTCTAAAGGGAGAAGTATTCTGTATGTGCACCTGGTACATTGTATATATATTTAGCCTTGTAAACACGTTTAAAGTAATCTGTATCGTTCCTGTGCACCTGGCATATATTATCCCATGCAAACACTTTTAACATTACGAAAACACGCCTATTCAACTATATTGAAAATCTTACCACCAACAAATGAAAATTTTCTAATAAAACTCTGTTCCATGTATTTTTCACATTTCTGCACAAAACATAGATTGCGGTACTCGTTAGAACCGCCTTGATGAGGCGGTTCTAACGAGTACCCACAATCTATGTTTTGAGCAGAAATAAGAAAAATAATGTATACCCCTGTAAACCCCAGTTTTACTATATAAAAGTGGGGTTTAAGGGGATCAAAATGATATAGGCATGTTTTGGTGATGAGTGAAAAAAATGTCTTGTATGTGCATCTGGATTATATATTTAGACAAGAAAAAAAACTTCTCTAAAAGTGAAAAGAGTCATGTATTTATATCTAATATATATTTAGCTGTGTAAACACTTTTAAGTGAAATGTGTCTGTGCACCTGGCATATATTATCCCGTGCAAACACTTTTAAATTGAAAAAATGTCATGTGTGTGCACCTGGATTATATATTTTGACAAGAAAAAAACTTCTCTAAAAGTGAAAAGAGTCATGTATTTGTATCTAGTATATATTTAGCCGTGCAAAAACTTCTCAAATGAAACGTGCCATGTATTTGCACCTGATACATATGAAGACTGCAAACACTTCTAAAGTAACAAGTGTCATGTATATTTGTGAAGCAGGTAAACATTAAGCCTTTCAAATACTTCTAATGTAAAAGTAAAATATGTCGTCTCTGTGCACCTGATATAAATTTAGCGATGCCAACACTTATAAAGTGAAAGATGTCCTGTATGTACACCAAGGCCGAGTTGTTCAAAGCGTCGTTAGCTTAACGAGCGTGGTAAGGGCCATTTCGTTGATTGTTTTAGTGGATTCAATATACAATATTCTGATATTTTTTGCTGAAAAATGTGCTACTCACATTTTTTCAGCAACAAATGTCAGTATATTTGCGTATTACTGATGTAAATTTTAACGAATCGTTAACTAACGACATCGTTAGGTTTGAACAACTGGGCCCTGGTATACATTTAGACTTGCAAACACTTCTAAGGTGAAATGTATCTTGTCTGTGCACCTTGCATATATTATCCCGTGCAAACACTTTTAAAGTGAAAAAAATGTCATGTTTGTGCACCCGGATTATACATTTAGACAAAAAAAAACTTCTCTAAAAGTGAAGAGTCATGTATTTATATCTAGTATATATTTAGCCGTGCAAACACTTCTAAAATGAAACGTGTCATGTATTTGCACCTGATACATATGTAGACTGCAAACACTTCTAAAGTAACACGTGTCATGTATATTTGTGAACCAGATAAACATTTAGCCTTGCAAATGCATGTACTTCTAATTTAAAAGTAAAAGATGTCCTCTATGTGCACTTGGTATGTATTTAGCCAAGCGAACAATTCTAAAGTGAAAGATGTCCTGTATGTACACCAGGGCCCAGTTTTCAAAGCGCCGTTAGCTTAGCGACCGTGTTAAGTGTCATTTCGTTAACTGTTTTAGCGGATTCAATATACAATATTCTGATATATTTTTGCTGAAAAAATGTGCTTTTGCACTGTAAAAGCTACTCACATTTTTCAGCAACAAATTTCAGCATAACGAATCGTTAACTAACGACATCGTTAGTTTTGAACAACTGGACCCTGGTATATATTTAGCCGTACAAACACTTCTAATGTGAAAGGTGTCGTGCAGTGTGTCAGATATATGCTTAGCCGTGCAAAAACGTCTAAAGTGAAAGGTTTCATTTACAATGTTTGTGCATCTGGTTTATATTTGCTCTTGCAAACACTCCTAAATTGAAAGGCATTACTTTGAAATTCAAATACCGCTTAAGCTGGTGCTAGGGGGCGTATTCAGCCTGGCAAAGTACATACATGCATTTGGTTATGAATATACTTAATAAAATCTGGAGTTTTCGATTTTCATTCTATGTGTTCTTTGTTTCTAAAGGCAACCATTTTAGATATTTATTTTACTTCACTGCAGCTGGTATTTAGTGCCGTGTGGAGGACGCAAAACGTCTCCCCGTTCTTCACCATAGTGCAAATTACTTTTTCCCTTTGCAATTATCTAGTATATTATGGTTACTTTGATAATCGAATATATGTAAGCCGGTGCAAGTGGGCTTACGCAGGTTTGCAAACTACACAGTTGTATATGAAGAGACTTAATAAAATCGAGTCTCCAATTTTCATTCTTTTATGTGTTCATTTTTTTCAAAAGGCAAAGTTTTAGATATTTTTCATATTCTGTGTGTATTTGGTATAGTTGTAGGTGTGCAAACACTTCTAAGGCGAAGGTTGTCACATATCATCTGCACCTGATATATATATTTAGCCGTGCAAACACTGTATCATGTATGTGCACCTGATATATATTCCGCCGTGCAAAAATGTCAAAAGTGAAAAATGTCAAGTATGAGTACCTGATATATGTTTAGCTATGAAAAACAAATGTCTTGTATGCGCACCGGACATATATCCAGCTGTGCAAGCACTTCTAAAGTAAAAAAAGTCATATATGTTCTTCTGATATATATTTTACCGTGTAAGCCCTTTTAAAGTATTAACTCTCATGTATGCGGATATGACATATATTTAGCCGTGCGAACACTTCTCAAGTAAAGCACTGTCATGTATGTGCACCTGATATATATGAAATCTTGCCAAACTTCTATAGTAAACATAATATGTACATCTGATATATATTTCGCCGTGCAAACACTTCTAACATAAAAAAACAAACAAACTGTAATGTATGTGCACCTGAGATATATTTAGCCGTGCAAACTCTTCTAAATTAAGAACTATCATATATGTGCACCTGGTATACATTTAGCCGTGCAAACTCATCTTCAGTACAAATGTGTCAGTATGATTTAGCCGTACAAACTAATCTCAAATACGAAAGTGTCACGTTTGTCACCTGATATGAATTTAGCTGTGCAAAAAAATACAGTAGAAAAAGTGCCATATACGTGTATCTGATGTTTATTTAGCTATGGACATACTTCTTCAGTGAAAATTGTCATGTTTGTCATGTATGTCCACCTTGCATCTAGTCAACCGTTTAAGCACGTCTAAATTAAAACAAAAAGTGTCATGTATGTGCACCTAATATATATTTAGTCACGCAAGCCTTCTAAAGTGAAAGTGTCATGTATGTGCACATGATATGTATTCAGCTGTGCAAACACTTCTAAATTGAAAAGAGTCAAGTATGTGCACCTGGTTAATATATGTATCCGCCAAACACTTTTAAAGTCATAATAATAATAATAATAATAATAAACTGTCGTGTTTGTGCACCTGATGTATATTTAGCCGTGCAAACACTTCTAATGTACAAAAAGAGTGTCATATATGTGCAACGGATATATATTAATCCGTGTAAACATTTCTAAAGTAACAAAGTGTCACGTATGTGCACCTGATATAGGTTTAGCCATGCAAACACTTTGAAAGTAAAAAGTGTCATGTATTTCCATCGGGTACACATTTTAGCCGTGAAAAAAAATTCTTAAGTTTAAAGTGTCAAGTGTGAGCACCTGATATGTATTTAGCCTTGCCATAACATTGCACCTGATAATTATTTAGCATTGCCAACACATCTATTATGAAAACTGTAATGTACGTGTACAATGTACCATATATGTATATATATATATATATATATATATATATATATATATATATATATATATATATATATATATATATATTATATATATATATATATGAAAACACTTTAAAACAAACAACTGTCCTGTATGAACATCTTATTAATACTTAGACATGCAAACATTTCTTTAGTAAATATTTAGCTATCCACAGTCTTCTAAATCAATTATCACGTAAGTACACCTGATATATAGTTAGCCTTGCAAACACTTCTAAAGTGTAATGTATGTACAGCTGGTATATATTTATACTTGCAAAAACTTCTCAAATACAAAAGTGTAGTGTATGTGAACCTGATAAATATTTAGCCATGCAAACTCTTCTTAAGTGACAAAAACTGTCATGTATATGCACCTGCTGATCTACTTACAGTTCTAAGGCGGTGGTTTAGGTGTTAGTCTTGCGCTTTGTTGCGTTGGGGTTTATTCTACGAGGCGATTTGTTTTATGTCTTATCTTGTGTTATTTTGTTCTTGTGTTTTTCAGTCATTTTAGCATTGCGATTACCTCGCTTTGGGAAGAGAGAGTGAATCTTAGTACTTTTCGTACTTTTGTTCTACTTCCGTTTGTTTGGTTTTTCTGTTTCATCTTCCTCTTGGTGTCTGGGAAGGGCTGCGGTTTGTGATTGTGGCACTCCCTGGACTTTTCTCTTGCTTCTTTTTTTCTGCTATATATTTAGCCGTGCAAAAACTTCTAAAGTGAAAAAGATCACGTATGACACCTAATATATTTTAACCATGCAAACACTTCTTAAGTGAAAAACGTCATATATATGCAAGTACAAAAATGTCATGTATGTCTACCTCATTAATATTTAGCCTTGCAGGCACTTCTAAAGTAAAATAGTGTCATGTTTGTGAACCTGATATATATTCAGCTACGCAAACCCTTCTTAAGTGAAACGTGTCATGTACCTTTTAAAGTAATAAAACGTACATGACATCGTACGAGCACCTGAAAAATGTCATGTATGTGTTATCACTTCTAAAATAAACACTGGCGTGCATGTGCACCTGATATACAGTCGAACCTCAATGGCTCGAACATCTTTGGGACCATGGAAATTCGTTCGAGACATGGGTAGTTCGAGCCACTGAGGGTTAATCATGACACAAGTTCAGGAAACAAATAGCGATAATTTAGGGAAATATTTTCGATTTTCAACACAATGATTGTATGTTGAGTGTACTCATTAGAATCGCCTCGATGAGGCGATTCTAGTGAATACACTCAACATACAATTTCGTGATAAAATAAGAAAAAATTCCATAAATATTTGTTTTCTTGAGCTATTGGAAGTATTTTGCAGGGACTGAAAAAAAGAGTTCGAATCATCCATGGTAAACGAGCCATCCGTGTTCGAGCCATTGAGATTATACTGTATATTTAGCCGTACCTACACTTCTAAAATGAAAGCTGTCATGTATGTGCATTTTATATATATATATATATATATATATATATATATATATATATATATATATATATATATATATATATATATATATATATATATATATATATATATATATATGTGTGTGTGTGTGTGTGTGTGTGCGTGTGTAGGGGGGGGGGGGGTGTGGGTGTGTGGGTGTGTGCAGAACGCGGCGTCTGATCAGGGTATACTCCGTGCGTCACTTTACCAGTATTGTATACAAAAAGAGTAAAATGGACTGATTAAAATGTTAGGACATGTATAAAGCAAGTACTTAAGCATACATGTAGCTCGAGACAAGAGGGGTGCTTGGAAAATATTTGTCTCTATTTTAGCTCGTAAACATATGTACTTATAGGAACCGCTTCACAGAGACACTTCTAATGAACACCCACAACATATGTTTCCGTACATAAAATGAAAACGAATGTTCATGCGTTTTGCTTGAAAAACAGCAGCAACATAACAACAAAAATAGATAAATTTAATGAAAACATAATGTTAATAATTATAATAATAATAAAAGCAACTTAAAAAAAAACAAAAACAAAAACAAAAAAAAAAAACAAAAAAAAACAACAACAACAACAACAAAAAACAACACATATTATCTGGAGCTATGCATAAGGCGGCCTAATATTTAACTGTGCTTTCGACAGCCTTCGGAAAGACATGTTTATTCAGCATTTTATTTCAAATAGAAAACTGATTTGTGATTGACAATATCTTATCAGAAACCATTTGTTGTTTCTGTTCCTGTGTATTATGTTCAAATAATTACCGGAAAACTACTTTTATGGCCAGGCTTTTTGGATTTAATTTTATAAAAAAAAAAATGCTTTTCTTCACTGATTTTTCATTATAGATGTTCCATAAAAATACCATGAAATCTTCAGAAATTGTGAAGTAGAACTTATTAAAAACCTGCATCAAAACTACCTTCCCTACCAATTTTTGTATATTTTGCAGTCGTTTTTAAATCGGAAACATGAAAAAAAAAAAAAAAAAAAAAAAAAAAAAAAAAAAAAATGATTTTCTGCATAGATAGATACGGCAAATGGTTTTGCATTAAATCATGCTAAAACTTTGCAATTTTACTCTGTCTATGTAAAGTAGCAGGCTAAAAACTGCTTTCTATCACGAAAACATGCCTATATAATATTGACCCCCTTAAACCCCACTTTTTTATAGAAAAACTGGGGTTTACAGGGGTATACAATATTCTTCTTATTTCTTCTAAAACATAGGTAATGGGTACTCGTTAGAACCGCCTCAGGCAGTACAAACAATCTATGTTTTGAGCAGAAATATGAAAAATATCAGACTTTTTTATCTAAAAATTTTCAGTTTTTGGAGGTGAAATTTTCTATATATTTGAATAGGCGTGTTTTCGTAATGCGGAAATATGTCAAACGGTAATGTGTTATTATATACATAATACATATTATTTTCTACTGTCATGGGGGTTGACAATCTAAGAGTTTGTCATTGCTCCTGAAGCAATTTATGAAAGGTCATGAATCGGTCCAATGCTATTTTTCATGGTCTGCTCAACGTTATTGTAACAAAATATTAGCTTTCAGAATAGATTATATAAGTATTAGCGGTCACAAAATAAGTTAGTCGACGCTTAGCACAAGATGAGCGCTAAGCATAGACAATGCTTTTTATTTATTTATTTGTGAGAGATAATACTTGTATTATCGGCCATTCTACACTACAGATATCTCCTTTCTTCCATTTCAGCAATGCATTGCGGTGCTATGATTGTGATACCCGTATCTACAATGGCACCGGTTCTTGTGACGACAAATTCAAACCCACCGGGATAACAGTTAAGGATTGTACTGGATCTTGTCTGAAAATAAAGCTAAACACAGATCATCTCAGATGTAAGCTCTTATTTCGTGTAATTTTTTCTCTTTTATTCTCTCTCTCTCTCTCTCTCTCTCTCTCTCTCTCTCTCTCTCTCTCTCTCTTTGATCACTATATCACTATATGAGTTGTTTATCGAAAATGTCGGTAACATCAGCGAAGTAGATTGTGAACTATTTCATTCCTATGTTTCTGAAAAGGAGTCTTCCATACTTGAATTTGGACATGTCCACTGTTGCAGTTGGAGGTTTTAGTCTAAAATGAAAATACATAATGGCAGACAGTGTTCATCCTGATGAGAGACGTCTGATCAGAATCTACACGGTTTGCACAGGTACCTGTTCTGGTCTGCCAGGATGAAAGAGCTAATAATTGTTATATTTTTTTTTATATAGTGAGTCTATTTTTGTCTAAAGATACATTGTAGTCATCAGTTCGAACCCAACGATGGGCACTTAAAATTTCTTATTCACTTTTGGAGTACTGATGAATTCAAATACTTTTCCTTTTTTTTTCTTTTGGTGTTTGTATCAGCAAGCGGCCTCAGATTTAACATACCGCATTTCAACACTTGGTTGCGGATGATTTATTTTTCTTATTCGAAACCTTATAACCCCTACAAAGTAGTCCATGCTTTCAATGATAACAACCTTATGCACAATACAGCGATGTGTATTCAAGTAAAAAACAAAAAGCACAGCAAAAACATAAGTGAAGACACCCAACAAATGTCACAATAAGGACGCACGCACAGCCCTCCCGAGGCACCAAATGAAGGAGAGATAATGAACGAATAAGCACAAAGCAAACCCCACATATAGAACCATAGACGCACAACCAAAGGGGAACTGCAACAAATGAACTGTCTTGGAACGGTCAACAGGAAAACTACTGGGGTGGAGGGATGGTGTAACCAGTTTAACTTACGAGAAACCTAATCCCTTAATTCTGATACAGCTCCAAATTACAAATAGATGTTCGGTCATCTAAGGTCTCCTCTATATCGTTCGTCTGTCATAACTGACAATAACCAATCTTAATCAACTGCGTGATGTATTATTATTTGTGTGTTCTAAGATGGCTGATGAGACCAATCTTAGCTCTAAGCTGCCTGTTGCAGATAGAACAAGAGAGGTCTGAGGAAGAAAGCTCTGTTGGTGATGCCTTTGCTCTGGCCTTCCGCTGTGCACGTTTCTGCTCGGCTTCGCTGATTCTTTTTGCTTCGTATTCACCAGCTCCCCTTCTTATGAGGCCTCGCCAATTTGTTCGATCCTGTGCAATCTGTTTCCACGACTCTGTTGGTATGTTGAAGTCTTTAAGGGAGGCTTTAAGGGTATACTTGTATCGCTTCTTCTGACCACTATGGGAGCATTTTCCAACTTGTAGTTCTCCATAGAGGATTTCCTTTGGCAAACGTTCATCAGGCATTCTGGTAACATGGCCTGTCCATCTTAATAATGCCAATTTCAGAAGAGTATGTACACTCTGCATCCCTGCCCTTTTCAGGACTTCTGTGTCTGGAATCCTGTCTTGCCACTTGATCTTTAGAAGTTTTCTAAGACAGCTTGTATGGAAGTGGTTCAGTCTTTTGGCATGCCCATGGTAAACTTCCAAGTTTCGCATGCGTATAACAGTGTTGGCAACACCACGGAGCTGTATACTTTCAGCTTTGTGTCAAGTCTGATTCCACTTCGGTCCCAAATACTTCCACGTAAGGACTCCTCTACCTCATCTGTGAAACATCACAATGTAGCAGGTTTATTCTAATATGACGTTGACGTTTTCCCACAGCGCCTTTTGAAAACGTTACCATGATCAAACTACAATAATTCTTGTCGGCAAAGAAAGCCATGCAAAAGGGCGCGTTTGATGAAGTCGCATGTAAACATTTACTTCTGTCGACGTCCGCTGCAAAATAGTTCTTTCGAAAACATTGCAACGATATCGATTTTCCGTTATGTATCTTGTTAGAATCGAAATTATTTTTCTCTACTGTGAATTATCGTCAAATAACGGATGGTATTATCGGACAGATGCGAATATTCATTCATCCTGGCTTTGCCTTCGCGAATTAATACTTCGCAATCTGCCCTTCAACACCATGCGTTATTCGACGATGATTTACAGTAGAGAAAAATATTTCTTAACCCTTAAACTGCCAATCACAACAATTGTCGTCTGCTATGTCATCTGCTTGTGATTTTAAAAGTCATGCAAACAGTGTGGACACTGTTTGCCTGTATGCAAAAATAGGTTTGAAAAGTTTGCAAGAATATTCAGCAGACAACATAAACAGACGACATTTTCAGATGCAGGTTTTCTTGGCGTTTTAAGGGTTAAATAAAAAAAGGCACTGTGTTGAACCAAAGCAAAGAACCCAATCGCGATCTATAGCCAGACCACAAGAAACCAAATGGACCACGGTGAGCCTGACCACAGACATAATAATAATAATAATCGACTTTATTTATAGAGGGTAACACATTTAGTAATCTAGTACTAATCTTCCATGTGGCCCTCTTTTTTCCTGGGTAGAAACCAGTACTAAGCAATGTGGATAAAGTCTCTTGCTCAAGGAAACAACACTTGCAGTTAGTGGGGATCGAACCCGGTACCTCTCGATCTCGAGTCCGACGCTTTACCACTGCATCACAGCGCTCCACTGATAAGTCAATGATAGTCAGTCGCCAACCAGCTACATAGAATTGGGAAAAGAGTCGTCATGTAGTATGTGGGCTATATGTTTTAGTCACATATGATTGGAAGACATCCATAATTTAAATTCTATGAACCTTGTGGGAAGAATTAGATAACTATTTCAAAATGAAATAGTTATCTGAAATAGTTAAACCATAGCGGGCCAAGCAAAACCTAACCCACTCATCTACTGAATGTTTATCCAGTATGCTCAGCGTTAACAAATTCTGTAATCTAAATGTGCGTAGCAAGCGAAAAGGTGTCTTCGAATATATACAAATTCGATTAAAAATTTGAGCACTGAACACACTCTCAAAAATGAACACAGTTTAAGTGTTATAAGTATCTTTCATTGGTGTGAGGGGTAGATAATCCATCCCGAGTATCACTGTCTGGCATCACAAGAGTCATCACATCACTCAGTGACGGCCTCTTCGTAAAACTTTAACCAGTGGTTTAGGTTTGGCTTGGCCCGCTATGGTTCAACTATTGGTTTTCTGTTACTCTGGCACGCAGTAAAATTGCCATGAGTACTCGTCTTTGTTTATCATAGTGATTAATTTGATTTTTGTGTTTTCTCTTTGATGCAGTGACTGAATTGGGAGATTTTCTGCGAACCGAATTGTTATGTATTTTTGTATTAAGAGTAGCATCGGGACCCAGGGTGAAGTTGGCTGGCCGTAAAAGTGCTTTTACACCCCCACCCCACCTCCTCCGGTGGTTTATTCTACTAACCGTTCAAAGGCGGTGGTCCCGGTGTTAGTCTTAGTCTTTGTTGCTTTGTGATTTATTCTACGAGACGATTTGTTTTAAGTCTTGCCTTGTGCTATTTTGTTCTTGTATTTTTTAGTCCTTTTAGCATTGCGATTACCTCGCTTAGGGAAGAGAGAGCTAACATTGGTGTTTTTCGTACGTTTGATCGATTTCCGGTTGTTTGGTTTTGTCTGTTTTCTCGTCCTCTTCGTGTCTGGGACGGGCTGCAGCTTGTGATTGTGGCACTCCGTGGACTTTTCTCTTACCTTTTTTGCCGAGTGATGCCAGACTGTGATTGCGTGGGACGGATTTTTCTATCTAGCTCTCATACCCATGATAGATTCTTTTTCTCGCACACCTTTCATTTCTGAACGTATTTTGTTTTCAATAATGCAATCACTTCGATTGCTGACGTCTATCATACTGTGATGTCATTACTGTTGCGTTTAATGACGTCATTACGTTCAGTGACGTAAACCTTAACGATGGCGTACGCGACGTCCATTAAACCAGTGCATATTAAACACGTGAGAATTTCCGAGGTTATCGTATCTTGGATATGATTATAATAATCTATCATGGATGTGAGGGGTAGATAGAAAAATCCGTCCCGATGATTACTGTCTGGCATAACGAGGCTTGCCGAGTGATGTCAGACTGTAATCCCGAGGGACGGATTTTTGTATCTGTCACTCACACCCATGATGCATACCTTTTATTTCTGAAGGTGGGTTTTTGATAATGCAGTCATCTCGATTGCAGCAGTCCGCCATATTGTGATGACAATACCGTGTCGTCCAGTGACGTCAACCTTAACGATGGCATACCGTGATGTCCCTATACAGCCAGTATATATCAAACACGTGAAAAGTCTCGAAGTTTATCTTTCCCACAGGACGGATTAAGGGTGTGTGAAATAAAATTTGCTAGCAACGGTGTAGTTTGCGGAAGTCCTTATCCGGTATGCAAGATAATTTTTATCCCGGTGTTAAATCCAGGATTTCCTTATCTGGTGTGCAAGAACAACTTCTCTTGGCCAGAGTAGCTAGTTTTGGCCAGTGAGTCCTCACCAGTGACCCTCACACAAACTGTCCAAATTCCTGAAATGGGCTCAATGCTCACAAAGGACAAAGTCAAATTACCCTGCATACGCTCTAGTATAGGCCTTCGATATCTAAATATGACTTAGGGGAAATTGTTACTGTAAATACTGAAATTGTTTTGCAGTTATCAATGTTTTTTCTTTCTCTCTAGAGAGGAGAGGGCGTGGCTGGGTGGCGGGATTATACAATGCCCCTTTTAAGTGTCTAATATCCCGCTTATGTGTCAAATGTTTCTGTTTATCCCCAGGGTATCTCCGCCACCCTTTCTGTGGCAAATCAGTGCTAGGTGCATTTAAGACAGGTCATTATTTTACGTTTGTTTTGCCTCCCTTCTGGAAAGTGTTCTACTAATAAGGAAAAGAATTTTGTCCCCTTGGGTGCAAATTCTTTCCTTTAGGAATAGGCTCCTTTACAGAAGGGGAACAATGTGCAGGAAAGCAAACAGGGAGTCACACATGTTGTTCTCCTTGTGAAAAATAGTGGAAAAGATACCAAGTGTCTCCAGTCCCCTTAACATTACGAAAACTCGCCTATTCAAATATATAGAAAATTTCAGCTCCAAAAACTGGAAAAAAGAGATATATAAAAAGAAAAAAAAAACCTCTGATAATTTTCATATTTCTGCTCAAAACATAGATTGTGGGTACTCGTTAGAGCCGCCTCGGCAAGGCGGTTCTAATGAGTACCCACAATCTATGTTTTTGAGCAAAGATAAGAAAAATAATGTATACCACTGTAAACCCCAGTTTTAGCATATACAAGTGGGGTTCAAGGGGGTCATATATACGTATGTTTTCGTGACAAAGACATTATGTTGCTAGGCCCGGCTTAATTATAAGTCCTTATTGCACATTTCCTAAATTTTGAGCAAGTCTGCTTAAAAGTGATGACCAAATGGTAAACAGGGAACCTGATCAGACTTCTTTTTCATGTTAATATCCGTCGAAATTCGAATGATTAAGGAAGAAGCGGTATGGTATGTCTCTTTCTTTGTTCCAGATGTTATAAGAATGTGTTGGCCTTTACCACAAAGTGATGACTGTATCGAAAAGAACTATCACGGACAAGAGGTCAACTGGTGCACGTGCAAAGGCAACCTCTGCAATACTGCTACAACCTCGACGGTTTCCATGGCAACGCTACTCTTCCTTGTCACCAGCAGCTTTTTCTTTGCTGTTATCTTCTAACTTATATAATTCTTTACCACCCTTAAACATTTTCCTGTAGAAATATTACATATCCGATGAGTGTAGAGTTACATTTCATTACGAAAACATGCCTATTCAAATATACTGAAAATTTTACCTCCAAAAATGAATACTTTAGATAAAAATTCTGATATTTTTCATATTTCTGCTCAAAACATAGGTTTTTCTTACGAGTACCCACAGTCTACGTTTTTGAGCAGAAATAAGGAAAATAATGTATATTCCTGTAAACCCCAGTTTTACTCTCTAAAAGTGGGGTTTAAAGGGGTCAGCATTATATAGGCATGGTTTCATGATGCACTGAGCTTTGCCACAGTCTGCCAGTTGGACCGCGCCATGCGAAAACGAGTCCTCGGGCATATGCGGAGAACGAAAGCCCAGACTAGCATGTGCATCCGCGAAGTCTGACCAAGACCTTCCCTATCCGCTACCAGATTCTCTGGCTACAACAGAATATAGGAATGGAGAGGAAAGTCCCGGATGATACTTCGTGGATGCGCAGGATGATTTGAATCTGCGCATTTTGCACATGTTCGAAGGCCTTTTTTCGCTTGATTCGGACCAATTTAACATCGCGTTTCCGCAGTCTTCTCGGGGCTTTTGCTGTGAGTTGTTGTGATTTAAAATACTCGACAGCATAATTACATTAAGGAATGTTTGTCATCATGAAAACATGCCTATATAATTTTGACCCCCTTAAACCCCGCTTTTATATAGTAAACCTGGGGTTTACAGGGGTATGCATTATTTTTCTTGTTTCTTCTCCAAACATAGATTGTTGGTATTCGTTAGATCCGCTTTGGTGAGGCGATTCTAACGAGTACCCACAATCTATGTTTTGAGAAGAAATTTGAAAAATAGCAGAGTTTTGTATCTGAAAAAAAAATTCAGTTTTTGGAGGTGAAATTTTCTATATACAATAGAACTTCAATGGCTCGAACCTCGATGACTCGTTTACCATGGATGAGTCGAACACGTTCTTGAGTCCGCAGGGAAATCCTCCAAATACAATATACGGATAATTTAGGAAGATTTTTTCTTTTATCTTGCACATGTATGCTCTGTGCACTCATTAGAATCGCCTCGATGAGGCGATTCTAATGAGTCCACACAACATACGTTTATAATATAGAACACCGAAAAGATATCCCACGATTATCTCCATTATGCCTATTGGTATGGCACTTATAGTAACCTTCCGTGGCTTGAACTACCGCTGTCTCGAACAAATTTTCATGGTTCCAAAGGGGTTCGAGCCATCGAAGTTCGACTGTATTTGAATAGGCGTGTTTTCGTAATGTAATGTGTACGCTCAGAATTCTCTTTCACAGCTCCAGATCGGGCATTTTTCTCAGCCATAAAAAACTGATTTTTTTTTAATTTCTCAATAAAAGCATATGATGTGGGTACTCATTAGAAGCACCTCAACGAGAATGAAAACATATGTTGTAATACTTATTAGAAACGCCTCAACGAGAATGAAAACATATATTGTGATACCCATTTTGAGTGCCTCAATGAGAATGAAAACATATGTTTTGGTACTCATTAGAAGCGCGTCAACGAGAATGGAAACGCGTCTTTGTGGTACTCATTAGAAGCGCTTCAACGAGAATGGAAACGTGTGTTGTGGTACTCATTAGAATCGCCTTTACGAGAATGATAACATATATTGTGTAACTCATTAGAAGCGCCTCAACGATAATGCATTTGGTACTAATTAGAAACATGTTGCGGTACACATTAGAAGCGCCTAAACGAGAATGGAAACATATGTTGTGGTACTCATTAGAAGCTCCTCGACGCGAATGTTTTTGGTACCCATAAGAAGCACTTCAGAAAGGAAACATGTTGTGATACTCATTAGAAACGCCTCAAAGAGAATACATATATGTTGTTGTATTCATTAGAAGCGCCTCAACGAGATAACATATGTGGTACTCATTAGAAGCGCCCCATCGAGAACGAAATATGTTGTGGTACTCATTAGAAGTACCTCAACGAGGCAATTCTTATGAGTACCCACAACTTATATTTTCATGAAGAAACAAGTGAAAACATTATGTGTATACCCCATCTTATCTGGAGCTATATTCCTTAATATATAGTGAAAACAGGGGAAAGAAACGGACAGCATAATTTGGCAGATATTCAATATTTTGCAGTTGTCAAACTAACTTTTCAAGATTGATACAGAAATCCACGCTATACATCCGTCGGTTCCCTTATTGTATGCCCAAAACGTCATGGCTTAAATAGGTCTAGATGAAAAGGGTAAAGTAGATTTCTCCCGTTTTGTAACCAAGTCATGTTATTACTACACATTAGAAGATACGAGCGAGAATTGCCAAATGAGTACTACCCATATCATACATTATATTTTTTGTTATGATATCAGAAAAAGTATCAACATTCTCGCTGACATAATAGCTAATCTAGAGCTATGGTGGGGAGGTGTACATTTTTAAATAGGTATGTTAACGTAATTCCAGTTACAGTAAAACCTCAATAGCTCGAACACTGATGGCTCGTTTACCATGGATCATTCGAACTCGTTTTTGAGTCCCTATGAAATTCTTCGGATAGGTCCAGAAAACAAATATTTAGGTAAATGTTCTGATTTTATCATGAAATTGTATGTTTTGTGTACTCATTAGAATTGCCTCATCGAGGTGATTCTAATGAGTACACACAACATACAATTATTGTATAGAAGAGCGAAAAACATTCCCTAATTTATCACCATTTGCTTACTGACCTTGTGCCATAATTAACCCTCAGTGGCTCGAACTACCCATATCTCGAACAAATTTCCAAGGTCCCAATGATGTTCGAGCCATTGACGTTCGACTGTACTCTCCAAGCGTAGTCGCTGATAACAGCATACACTAGCCGCAGTTGTATGACCAAAACAGATATTTTGCTAACAGTGTAGATCTAGATGAGATGGCTCATAATGAGTATAATATAATAATATACTCTTTCAAACAATTCCAGTCTTCTAGTTTTCTATAACAGTACAAAAACCATATCCATGGTTTGGCCTCCTTGGTTTGTTTAGTTTATGATGATAAATATTTAAATTATGACTAGCCAATTTTACTACTTGCTAATATATATATATATATATATATATATATATATATATATATATATATATATATATATATATATATATATATATATATATATATAAACTGCTGTGTAAGTGTAAACCAAGATTTTAACTTAGACAGAAGTCTATGGAATATTTTATCAATTGAGATTTTAATTACGATATGACCTAAAACAATAGAAATAAACTAACGGAATTGATGCGAGAATATAATTGAAGAATACCGATAACGGAACCCTCCAACTTTACGTAACAATCTACAGCCTTAATCAATTTAATTTTGACACGAAATAATTCCGACATCCTGGTAAGCTAAATAAGAGATTCTTTCTTATCAGACCATATACGATAGCAGTTTTCTTATGTTCTTCGTGAAAAAATGCGTATATAATAGAGTCCTCCTTAAGCCCCACTTTTATTTAGTAAAACTTGGGTTTACAGGGGTATACATTATTTTTCTTATTTCTACTCAAAACATAAATTGTTGGTACTCGTTAGAACCGCCTCGCCGAGGCGGTTCTAACGAGTACCAACAATCTCTGTTTTGAGCAGAAATCTGAAAAAAATGTCAGAGTTTTTATCTGAAAATTTTCAGTTTTTAGGGGTGAAATTTTCTATATTTTTGAATAGGCGTGTTTACGTAATGTGGCTTATTAGCCCTTGTCCTGCTGAACCCGGATACCTCTGCATTTGCGAACAGTATAGATCAATATAAGTTGCCAACTGATTTGGATCTGCACTGTTTATCATTAGGTATGTGAATGTGTACCAAAAACAATTAGAAGGGCGGGCTTGACATATTAATTTATTCATGGCAAATGCTTATTAGTATTGAAATCGGCCCGTGAAACACTCAAAACATACAATTAAAGAATAGCAAAGGAATTACAAAAAAAAAAAGAAAAAAAAAAAAAAGGAAGCCAAATGTGATGGGCTGCAAGCAGTTTTCTTGAGGAAAACCTGGCCCCGTGGTTATAAAATCTATTTCATTCTCAACTCAGCTGCGACTGAATTTTTCTTTGCTGATAAATATGAAAATGCCAACAATAATTGGCATTTTCATATTTATCAGCAAAGAAAAGTGTTCGTGCTCATATTATTGAAATTCCATAGTTATTAGCAGATAAAATTGCATGCTCAGCTATGTTTAGCAAGAAATTTTCAAGTTTTTGGAATTTGAGATTTGTTAGCAGTACAAAGTTTTGCTCAGCTGTGTTGTGCACGAAGCATATTTTATAACCTCGGGCACAAACATAAAGGAAGTATCTTCAACTAAAAAATCCAAACAGGTAACTATTGATAAGCTGAATTATTTACTATTGACAAGCTAAGCAAATATCAAAATATTCTGGGAAAATGCTGAGCAGATTCTGAATGAAGGTAAATCCGCGTCAAGTATCCCCAGATTTGCTTTAACTAAAAATATGTGTTCGTAAAACACATTTCCTTCAACAACAAGCTTGCTCCCACAAGGTAATAATATCAAAGACATACTTTTAAAATACCCAACAGCTAATATTTATTTACAAGAAACCTATATATAAAAGTTAAAGACTCTGCTAATCGTGGTTCTGCTATAATACTCAACACCTGTCAACAAAGAGGAATAATTCCATAATGACTGTATGTCCAAAAATTATGAAATATCACCTATTTATGAATCGCTTGCAGATAAACAGAATTCTGCTTCCTATATGAACTGATTATAGAGGATCTTACATTCGTGGTCATTTAATATTAAATTTATGAAACGAGTTTGGGTAATTTCGGGGTATTTTGCTAGCCTTGGCTCGCAAAATACCGAAATTACCCAACGAGTTTCATAAATTTCATTTTAAGTGATCACGAATATAAGATTCTGTTTATCACATGGCCCTTCCCATGACAAAAAGTGCACAAAATATATTAAGACAACGGCTTTCCATAGCTAAGCGGAACAACTCACTATCAAGGATTCAATAGTACTACGCAGCAAAAATAGTTCGCATATTATTTGATATATAACGAAAATAACTAGAAACAAGATAAATATGCCATTTATAACTTCATAAAACTGTAGGAATTAATGATGACTTTTATTTGAGCTAATATATATTTCATTTGAATAAATATATTTAAAAATAAATATTTCCCTCAATGTCATTCAGCGAGTTAATACGTTACTTAGAATCAGTAGGGAAATCCCCCGACGTCAGCTATCGTGTTTAAAGGTCTTTGACATAATATCAATAGTTTATACGGTGGTTGATACATCCAAGTAAATGACAGATTTCAAGAACATAAAACATTTTAACTGTAGTTTGGGTTTTAATTTGACACGCTTATTGACTGTCGGAGTCATGTTATCCTCGGGTGCCTTTTTGGAGGAGGTGATTTGTTTTTCCTGGACTGTTTGACGACATCGATGTTGAAAGTGCCTCTAAATATGTTGCAGGAAAACATTGAAGTTTAACCACCATGAATATTTCTGATAACTGTGTTATTCACATTGTGATTATATATTGTGTCTTGCCCTTCCATCGGTCTGACATTTATTGTTCATCTCAAAATCATCTCAAAATTGAAGGCAGGATCTGTTTCAAAAGTGAAAGTTGTATCGGCGCACGCAGACACCATCTTGGTTGCTTCAATAAGTGGAGTAATACGAATATTAATGAGGGTAATTAGGCTAACCAATGGAAAGCTTTGCAGGTGTTATAACACGTTTGGTTATATGATTTTTATGACATGTGTTATTTCACTGAATAACTTGACGGCCATATGATAAATAAGGATTCAAAATTACTAGACTCAAACACGGTTTTATTCAGTCAAACATCATTAGATATTATCAAAGTTTTAATCAGGTCATCTACTTCTTAGTTTCTGCAAAATGCCAACTATAAAATCTGTAGCCTTTAATACTGTAGGAGATATTTTGTTCTTAATGATTGGTTTTGTGTTGTTAAAACGGGACAGTACTCTGCAATTATTGGTTGGTTTTCTGTACCAACTGCTGCGTAATGAGTTTGTCTCTCAAGCTATAGTTAGTGATGACAAAAAGCCACAACCTCTGCTTGAATCGTTAGAATGTGCACTTAAAACAATTCCAATTACTAGTAAAGACGTAAAAGCTGTACTCATGAACTTGAAAGTTGAAGAATCTTGTGACCCCGATTTAATTAGTCATCATCTGATCAACGAATCCGCTGATACTCTTGCGTGACCTCTTTCTAAAGTCTTCAATCGCTCTGTTGACAATTGTTATTTCCTCTTTTAGTGGAAAAACGGAATTGTTACACACCGGTTCAGAAAGACGGCAAATGACAGGAGTTTAGTACGTTAACCCTTGTCCTGCTGAACCCGGATATACCCTGCCTTTGCAAACAGTGTAGATCCAGATCAGTTGGCTTCTGAAGAAGCCAACTGATCTAGATCTGCACTGTTTGCCATCAAGTGTGCAAATTTATAGCAACAATCTGAATCAAGTAACCTGATTGGCTGAAAATTAGAAGTGGGCGTGGCATCTTAATTTATTCAGCAGGACAAGGGTTAAGAATATGGATAAATAAAAAAACATAAAATACTTGCTTTTTGCTCATTACGAAAACACGCCTATTCAAATATACTGAAATTTTTACCACCAAAAAATGAAAAATGTCGGATGAAAAATTCTGATATTTTTTCATATTTCTGCTCAAAACATAGATTGTGGGTACTCGTTCGAACCGCCTCGACGAGGCGGTTTGAACGAGTACCCACAATCTATGTTTTAGAGCAGAAATAAGAAAAAATAATGTATACCCCTGTAAACCCCAGTTTCACTAGATAAAAGTGGGGTTTAAGGGGGTCAAAATTATATAGGTATGTTTTCGTGATGTGTTAACTGACATCAAAACGTTATTCTCAGAGAAAGTTGGGTAGATGCTGATGTGCTTGCGTCACAAATACCAAAGATATAAAATAACATCTGCGCAATACTGCGCACGAGATAGGTTAAATAAACAACAGAAAAAAAAAAAAACAACAAAAAAAAAACCAAAAAAAAACTTACTTTTGAAGTAAATTTTCTTTATTATTCTTCTGCGAATAGGCGCAAAAGGTCAAAATCAACAACTTAGCTTAATTTTGTCAAGAACTGAGAGCCTGTCATGAAGGTTTCAGACAAAATAACTGCAAATTTGCTGATATTTACAGCTAAAATGCTGCATTTACATTGTTGTTTGAGCACCGTACGGTACCAAAATTTTTTTTTTTTCTGTCTGTTATATAGATCTAGTGTACATCAATTACCAGAGTTTTAGATCAAATGATCAAGTCATGTACACTCTAACAAGAATTTATTTCATTTCATAAGTGATTCTTCCTATCATATAGGTGGTTCTCAGTTTATATTATTATCCCGTTGAAGATACACGAAAACTAAATAGAATTTGCTTTTGCAACATGGAGAAATACTTTCAAGTTAATTTTGCTGTCAACTGGTACTCCTACGATTAGTAAAGCTTATTATTTCCCTACATGTTTAACGCGACGTCACCAACATGTGCTTATGACGTCAGTAAATATCACAAGTGACAGTTCGATTATGATGCTAGATATCTACAATCTAATTTCATGTTAATGGTTTGCTGTAATATGCTTTGAACAGTGATTTATTCCTTATGCTTATCATTATATCATCGACGACTAGTCCCCATACGCTACATTCATTTTATACTTTTTTGTGGGACAGTCAGCTAAGGTAAGAGTTTAGGACAGTTTCTCGTGATTAAGGCTGGCTAATCGGAGCTGAAAATATAATCGATTATCAGTCCTGCCATTGTGACCGATAATCGATTAGTAATAACTGAAGATTTGGTCATAATTTTACCTGTCTGATCATGACTCTAACCATATGTTATACTTTATTGCATATATTCGGTCAGCCAGGTCTGAGCAAACAATGTAGACCCTGATGAGACGCCGCATCAGGGTGTAAACTGTTTGCCACCCATCCAGTTATTTTTAGATAAAACAAAGGGTAGTAAATTGTACTTGTTCAAAGTTTAGATTATGTATGGTAATGAGTTTAGATGTCTGAATACTAAGGGTAAATACGGTAAAGTAATAAACACAGAAATCAAATGATCGATTATTAGCACATCAGTAATGATAATCATTTTTGTGGAATTTGTCGATCAATTAATCGATTATCCGAATAATCGTGCCAGCCTTGCTCGTGATTCGGTGTTAATTTTAGTCAGTCTTACCGAGGGGACATCTTTACAAACTCAGCAGCATTTGCTTGTTCAGAGGAATTTCTCTGACGGTTTGACAACACTTCAGGAATCTTCAGTTCTCTGTGAGTGTGTGTTTATTGCTCTCAAGGGTTTATATGCCTGGATAGCCTCACTTCTTTTCGTTTTGCTGTTTCCGGTTTCACAAATTTATTGATTAATCTCCTTTGAAGTCTTTGCTCTTGTTTCAGGCCGGACAACAGCAATAAACACAAGAAAACATTGACCCAAAGCATCAATACGCCGGGAAACTAATCTGTCATGCATTACTTAGCTCCCTATAGATCGTAGTATAGTGAAAAAATGTTATAATTTATGAAAGGTTGTAATTATATTAATCATCGCAATACTCAACGATAAAAAACATTATAGACGTTATCTGAGCTATGTAAAAAATAATCAACTACGTATGATCGTCTGTTTTCTAGCCCGCATACATAATTACATGTCGCCATCCATAGCCTAGGCCGAACATACTATATCCAAAATCATCTATGTAGCAGTGTTTCGTTCTTTTCTCCACTCATAACGTTTTCTTTCGGCCCAAATTTTTCCATGCTTGAATATCAAATTAAACTGTATTATTAAAGCAGCTTATATATAATCCGTTCGATTTAAGAATGCTTATTTCCAATCGTAAACAAAGAAAAATATCGTTTGTTTCTTCTTCGTAGTACGACGAAAAAAAACGAAATGAAAAAATTCAAACGTGTACGAATATTGACAGCAACAAGCTCATTTCAGGTCGAATGGTCAAATTGGGGCTCCTACGGGAAAACTGCTCATTTCTCTTTTAAATGAGCAAAACCCACATTGCTACATTCATTCTACACAGTACATCCCATTTTTTTTTGTTTCACTAAGTTACCAATAGCACAGTTCTCTGCTGCAAAAGTGTGACTTTGAATAATAAATAAAAAAGTGGGAGCTGAATAGTTATATATAACCCCACTAAGAACGCCATAAAACTGGAAGAAAACCGATGTTCTCCAAATGCATACACATTTTACAAAAACAACCTCAAAAAGATACGCAGGGCTCCAGCCCGGCGTAAATTTAACTGTCCAGATGTAAATCCACTTAATCATAGAAACATCACTACCATATTTACTCCACGCATTCGTAAAACGCTGCGTCTTATTGGGTCGGCACCGTTCAGGGGCGGATTCAGAAGGAGTCGAACCCTTTCATGGGAATCCTGGATGAATTTGATAAATTTAGGACCCCGTTTACCCTAAATAGTCATATCCCTTACTCTTGCATATGTTATGGGTACTCATTAGAAGCGTCTTGACAAAACGCTTCTAATGAAAAACCGCAACTCATTTTTTCACAGATATATGTGAAATATCAAACATTTAAGTAAAACAGATCATTGTTTGGAACTATGAAAATGCGTGGTAATTCGCATATACGAGTAAATAAACAATTAATTAGGAAAAGCAATTGTGCATGGACTTACCATACGTTTTAATGGTTGCAGTGTGCGCACTTCAAGACGAAGAAACATTTGCACGTTTTAGAGTTATCTATAGTTGTTCCCCGGAGATTTATGTTCCGTTACCGATTTAATTTCAGCCCTGATTAAAACGAGCCTCAACTTCAGAAAACGTACTTTTGGGCACGTTCGCCCAGTGAAGATTCAGATATCTGAATACGCATTGATCCAAATATTCACGGCGCATTTGGCATAGTCAATTATGTATTTTATCATGCAGACAAAGACGACACTGATTAGACTGTGCGTATGGGCTGGCTAATTTGCATCACGAAAACACGCCTATATAGTTTTGACCCCCTTAAACCCCTCTTTTATACAGTAAAACTAGGGTTAACATGGGTGTACATTACATTTCTTATTTCTGCCTGAAAACATAGATTGTCGGTACTCGTTAGAACCGCCTCACCGGGGTTGTAACGTGTAGCCACAATCTATGTTTTGAGCAGAAATTTGAAAATTACCAGAATTTTTCAGCTGAAAGTTTTCGGTTTTTGGTGGTAAAATTCTCATCACGAAAACATGCCTACATAATTTTAACCCCCTTAAACCCCACTTTTATATAGTAAAAACAGGGGTTTACAGGGGTATACATTATTTTTCTTATTTTTGCTTAAAACATAGCTTGTGGGTACTCTTTAGAACCGCCTGGTCAAGGCGGTTCTAACGAGTACCCACAATCTGTCTTTTGAGAAGTAATATGAAAAATATCAGAATTTTTTATATGAAATTTTTCCTTTTTTTTGTGGTAAAATTTTCAATATGTTTGAATAGGCGTTTTCGTAATGAGTTTCCTTTGGATGCACATGCCAGAAGGTACTTTTCCTGGCGTTGAGTCTCAAATAAGTATTGTCTGTTTGATTGATTATCCTGTTTCCCAAGAAACTTAACATTCATCCGGCTTAATGAATAAGTAAAAAAAGTCACAGTAAGTCTGCATGCTAAGATATATGAGAAGATCAATGGTATCCTATATCCGCAATTCAAAGCACGCACCTCCCAGCCAAGAAACTTAGCCGTATCGCAAACGCATTGTTGTTTAGAAAAGAAATATGATTAAAATAGTCATCACATGACAATACCAAAACAAGAGGCCCATGGGCCACGATTCGCTTACCTGAGTAAAACGGCCATTGCATAATTGCAGATCCCATACAAGTTTTTTCCAGTATTGCCACATTTTCCCCATACAAGGGAATTGGGCTGCAAATCTGATCTTGCCGTAGAAAGTTGAACGGTTATCCTAGGATCATCATTTGACTAAAATTGATGGAGCTTGTCCCGGATGCTATATACCAAAATTGAGCTTTGAAAATATCTTGGTTCCGAAGAAGATATTTAGGTGTTTTATACCATACATGGGCATGGCGGCCATCTTGTTTAATGATGCAGACCCTATGAACACAAATTTATAATATGCCTTCGACAGAAGGCCCATAGTATAATCAGATGAAAATTGGTCAAGCTGTTCCAGAGAAGAAGACGTTTAAAAATTACGAGATTTTATACATGTATATAGCCCAGGGGCAAGGACAGATAATCCAGGAGGACATAAATTTGATTGTAGCTAAAAGGGTTTGCTACTTTAATCATACACATTGTAAGTTTTAGCCAGCGGTCTTTAATACATTTTTAGAAAATAATTTTACAACATTTTCCCATACAAGTTTATCGGAATGCAACTTTGACCTTGCTATAGAAAGGTCAACGGTCAACCTAGAAACATCATTTGAATCAGCTTGAGAGATCTTAAATCTCCGATGCTATATACCAAGATTCAGCCGTGAAGCTTTCTTGGTTCTTGAGAAGTAGACTTTAACGTGTTTTTACCATATATGGGCAGGGTGGACATCTTGTTTGATGATGCAGAAACATTTGAACAAATTGATAATACCCCTTCGACAGAAAATCCAAATGTGAAATCTGATGAAAATTGGTCAAGCTGTTTTAGAAAAGAAGACGTTTAAAGATTACCATATTTTATACATGTATATAGCCCAGGGGCAAGGGCAGATAACCCTAGTGGACAAATGTTTTGTTGTAACTAAAAGTGTCAGCTACATTGATCATATATTGTAAGTTTCAGTCATTGGTCTTTAATACATTTTGAGAAACTGAATTTTCAATATTTTCCCCATACGAATGCATAGAGCCGTAGATTTAACCGTGTCATAGAAAGGTACGCTCGTAAAATATCAACCAAAGGGTCATAATTTGAACAAACTTGGATGCCCTTGAGTCCCGTATGATATGTACCAAGATTCAGCCTTAAAGCTTTCTTGGTTCTGGAGAAGAAGATTTTTAAGTGTTTTCCACCAAATATGAGCATGGCAGTTATCTTGTTTAATAAAGCAGAACCTTTTGATAAAATTGATACTCGTAATACGCCTTCGATAGGAGGTTCAGTGTAAAATCTGGTGAAAATTGGTCAAGCTGTTTCAGAGAAGAAGATGTTCAAAGATTTCGAGATTTTATACATGTATATAGCCCAGGGGCAAGGGCAGTTAACCCAGGGGTCAAAACTTTAATTGTAACTGAAAGGGTTTGCTACCTTGATCATACATTGTAAGTTTCAGCCATAAGTCTTAAACACATTTTGAGATACTGTTTTTTCAATATTTTTCCCATACCAATTCATAGGGACGCAAATTTGTCCGCGCCGTACAAAGGTCAAATTTCAACACCAAAGTCATCATTTGAACAAACTTGGATAACTTTGAGCCTCCAATGCTCTGGAACAAGATTCAGCCTTGAAGCTTTCTTGGTTCTGGAGAAGAAGATTTAAAGGTGTTTTCACCATATATGGACATGGTGGCCATCTTGTTAATCATGCAGAACGGTTTAAACAAATTAATAATACGCCTTCGACACAAGGCCTAGTGTGATATCTCATTACGAAAACATGCCTATTCAAATATACTGAAAAGTTAATCGCCGAAAAATTGAAAATTTTCAGACAAAAAATTCAAATATTTTTCATATTTCTGCTTAAAATATAGATTGTGGGTACTCGTTAGAACCGCCTTTGCGAGGCGGTTCTAACGAATACCCACAATCTATGTTTTTGAGCAGAAATAAGAAAAATAATGTATAGTGGAGTTTAAGGGGGTCAAAATTATATAGGCGTGTTTTCGCGATGTGGTCAAGATGTTTTAGAGAAGAATACGTTTAAAGATTACAAGATTTTATACAGGTATATAGCCCAGGGGCAAGAGCGGATAGCCCTGGAGGACAAAATTTTGATTGTAACTGAAAGGATTTGCTACTTTGATCATAGTTTGTAAGTTTCAGCCATTGGTCTTTAATACATTTTGAGAAACTGAATTTTCAATATTTTCCCCATACAAATGCATAGAGACACAAATTTGACCTTGTCGTTGAAATGTCAAATGTCATCATCGGGTCATCATTTGAGCAAACTAGGTAGACAGTAAGACTCTAATGCTATATACCAATATTCAGCCTTGAAGCTTTCTTGGTTTTGGAGAAGAAGATTTTAAGAGTTTTTACCATATATGGACATGGTGGCCATTTTGATTAACGGAACGGGATATTTGCACAAATTTTATATCGTCTGTTAACAGAAGGCTCCGGAAGAAATTTGAAGAAAATTAGCCCTGGGGTTTCAAAGGAGAAGTTGTTCGAAGGTGTGGATGGACTGACGACGGACGACGGACGAAGAGTGATCATAACAGCTCAGTCTGAGCCTTCGGCTCAGGTGAGCAAAAATGGCATGTGTGCTCTGTCTGATAAGAGTCTTTGATGTGCGCTAAATGGGTAGTAAGGCCCAAGCTTTAATCATGCGGGCAGTGAAGATTCAGACCAGATTGGGTGGATATCCAAGATGATCTGAGTTTTCGTTAGGCGCAGATGCCATTTTGTTGGTTTTGTCATGGGGTGGCTCAACTGAGTCTTCAGGGCATATGAGCTAGCGCATGAGAAAACAAAGTGTCATATGCGCCCAGCATTCGCCCAGTCTGATCAGCGTCTTCGCTGTCCCCATAAAAAAAGCTTTGGTTCATAGCTACCCATCGAGCGCACAGCGAAGACTCTGATCAGACTGGGCGGATGCCCAGGCTGATCTGAGTCTTCGCTGGGCGCATATATCATTTTGTAGGTTTTGCCATGCGTTGGCCCATATATGGACATCAATGCCTAAGATTACCCTGCGAATCAGAGCCTTAGCTGTTGCTTACAAGGAGTCTAATGGGACTGCGCGGCTGCACAGGGTTAGCTGAATGTGACATATTTTGGATATGGTCGAAGATATATTTTCACTTGACAGTTAGTGTTGGGAATCGGCCAGAATTTCATAGTCAATCATCGGTTTTGTAAAACCGACTAATCATCGATTAATAATCGATTTGTAGAAGATATATTCACTCTTAATTAATCCCTCTTCCAGGTACTTATTCTTAGCTCCATTTTCAGTAAGAGTGATGTCCAGATAATAGTTTCTTATTTCTCCATATAAACATACGATATGGGTACTCATTAGAAGCTCCTCCGCGAAGCACTTCTAATGAAAACCCACAAATTATGTTTTCATGGAGAAATAAAAAATGTACCAATGCTTTTTGGTTGACTTATTTGAGGCTATTGTATCATATTTCGTCACTTTAATTGACCACAAATCTATAATGACCCAAAAGGGTAGTTTTGGATTTCATTTCTATGTAATTTGCCTATAAAAATAAAAAGTGAGAAATTATTTTCTAAAAACAGATTTTCCGATTAGTCGACTACACAAAAATCTTACCGATCATCGGTCACAATAGGCAAAAAATGAGTGATGATCGATTATAATCGATCATCAGTGGAAAAACTAGTGACAGTGATAATATGAAGAAATAGAGAATGTGCCATCACCCCTTTTCCGTTCACATGCACTATATCGAAGAATTTCACATACTGCCATTAATCATTTCTTTCATAAGTTTCTAATGTTGGTGCTTTCATCCTTATACTTTTTGACTTGTCTGTTTTAACAAATTGGGTGCAAATTAATATATATATATATATATATATATATATATATATATATATATATATATATATATATATATATATATATATATATATATATATAACAGAAAGGCAAATAGTACAAGCAGTCGCATTCGGATCTATATGGTTTGCACAAGTTTTTTCGTCTTCAGGACTAAAAAGGTTTATCGAGTGTAAACACTCTCTGTTGCCGTGTTAGCGCTAATGTCAGTGATGATACCCAGTGAATGTTACAATCACGAAGCACTGCTTCACGAGGCACCATAAGAAGGCGAAAAGATAAACAAACAAGAAAAATCCGAGGTCATACATGAAACAACCGACGTACGAAAGAGAAACCGCCAATAGAAACGGTCAATAGAAACGGTCAATAGAAAAGACTGCTGTGGTGCCTAACCCTGTCTTACTGATGCAAACCCATCACGAAAACACGCCTATATAATTTTGACCCCCTTAAACTCCACTTTTATATAGGAAAACTGGTGTTTACAGGTGTATACATTATTTTTCTTATTTCTGTTCAAAAATATAGATTGTGGGTACTCGTTAGAACCGCCTCGCAGAGATGGTTCTAACGAGTACCCACAATCTATGTTTTAAGCAGTCTTTTGTACCTGAAATTTTTCAGTTGTTGGAGGTGAAAGTTTCTATGTATTTGTATAGGCGTGTTTTCGTAATGCGCAAGGTTTATACAGTCTGGTACAGTTAAACTATAACAGCGGATATAGAACCAGTGAAACACAAATAAAATCTCCTCGATTTCTCTATTTTAATTAATGAGAAAAATGGTTGAATAATTGAAAAAATGGCTTCTTACAAAGTTCAAGCCTGACATGTGTTACTCGGAAAACAAGAACCAAGATAAAAACTTGAAATGAAACTTGACGGAGTCTCTCTTTATCACTTAATTAAAATGGCCAAATACAGCATGCCTTCTCGTGCAAACAGGCATACGAGTGACACAATTTAAACAATATTGCAGTTTGGTTTCAGTTTGACTGACTCTATACTGGGTCATTAGTTTGCCGTTGGCAAGTGAAATTTAGAATATTGAGCTTCTTTATATTAAATTGAACACGTGGACAATATTAGTTCTAGTAACAACGGCCATTTTTCCAGTCAAACAGTCTGTCTCAAATTCTGTTCTAGGCAAAAATTGTTATCAGGTGTATTATATCTGTTCGCCGCCGTGGTGAAATGTTTTTGTCTGTTTTTATCTGTTTGTGTTTTGCTTATCCACGGCTTACTTTTTTCTTAAAGCTAACTAAACGAGGAAGCTTGCTTCGTTCCACAACACCAATCCTCCCCACCACTCAACACACACACACACACGCACGCACACATGCACGCAATGTGTAAAAAGAGGGCGCCTGTAGGATCTCGCAGGACACACAGTGTGTAGTCAGAGATCCGTGTTTGTCTTACAGAGATCCGTGTGTGTTTCCGTCCATCTGCAGTTAACACCTACTTGCGAGATAACACACAAGTCCAAAGCTAAACCATTTGCAAACATTGGAGTCCCTGATCAGATGCCGCATTCTGCGGCGTCTGATCTGGGTCTGCACTGTTTGCCAATTACACTTTTAGGGGTCTCCAGACTACAATGGGTTAACCATCAGTATAAGATAAAGTGATACACCTACAGGGGAGGTAACTCTTTAAAGTCGACTTGCCTCTTGCACTTTAAAAAAGTGGTCTAGTCTGAAATGAGAGCAAATTTATTTCTTTCAGAATAAACCATTATCAGGAGGATCTGCTGATAATTAGATTTGAATCTTAAATACTACTACTGTTTGCAAGGCTCAACATCTAAGTAAAGAGAATGTTCTCCAACAAATATGTTTCAGTACTGGCGTGCTTAAAGGGGAACGCAATATAAGTTGTAAGTATATCTTGGAGTAAAGTACTTAACAAGCCATTTATTTTGATGCAAGCGTTTTAAAATCGGCCTAGAAATAAGGAAGTTATGGTGGTTTGAATATATTTAAAATGGCTGTCATGGATGCCGCCATAGTGTAGGCTTTTTAACGTCACACAGCCCAAATTAAATTTGTAAAACCAAATTATAAAGGGTTTTTAAGAATAATTTTGCTATAGATAACTTATAATCGTTTAATTCTAGTGACAAGCAATCATTTCCCCCCAAAATAAACCAACTTTATGAGAATAACTACCTTTATGAAACGAATTTTAATTTTTTATGAAACCTCATTAAATATTCAAAATGGCGGCACCCATTTCACCAATGTTAAAATATTCAATTGCCTATAACTTACTTAATTTTCCACCGATTTTGATAAAATTTGTATCAAAATTCACTGTTTGTAAAGCTTTTTTACTTAAAAACACAATACCGTTTAAAATTTCGTTCCCTCTTAAGTTGAAATGAATACTCCTGAAAGAGTTGACAATGGGTGACCTCTTCATTGAACAGATAATGAGTCCGTAGCATTTAAAAGCATTCCAAATGGGAACTAGTCTAAACATCACGAAAAAATACCTGTATTATTTTGACACCCTTAAACCCCACTTTTACGTATATAGTAAAACGGGGGTATACAGGGGTATACATTATTTTTCTTATTTCTGCTCAAAAACATAGATTGTGGGTACTCGTTAGAACCGCCACGGCAAGGCGGTTCTAACGAGTACCCACAATATATGTTTTGAGTAGAAATGTGAAAAATATCAGAATTTTTATCTGAAAACTGAGTTTTTGGTGGTGAAATTTCAATATATTTGAAGAGGCGTGTTTTCTTAATGGGGAAGAATTTTCTGTCGATGGAAATACTTTTTACGTTAACACATATATGCCTGGTATCCCGTAAAAAGGACATTAGCAAACAGTATAGACCAAGATCAAACCCCGAAAAACGCGGCGTCTGATCAGGGTCCTCATTGTTTGCATTAAGTATAGGAATTTCTATAAAGATGGTGATAATCAAAAATACCCGACCACCCCTTCTATTGGAGATGGACCTATCCAAAAAGTTGAGGTTGGAGAATCTACTCGGCATAAATGGGTGAAGAATAGCGGGCTAAAGAGACCGGATGCAAGCATTCCCATTTTCATGATAGACAGATGGATTCTAAACGAAGGGGTCCTTTGTTTAGCAAACACAAACAAAACTCTAAGATTTTATTTGAGAAATTGTACCTTTTCACATGTGAGCCCAACAACGACTCAATTCAGCCTTTGCATCCATGCGGTCTGATCAAAGTGTATGTTGTCCGCATGAGGAAACTACGCAACATTTGCTATTCACTTCTGATCAGACTGTACGAATACACAAACTAATCTGTAGTACAGTGAACCCTCGTTACAACGACAGCATTTGTTCCCAAAGATATTGCCATTAAAATGAATTTGCTGTTGTAAAGAATTCTCAATGAGTATAATGATATGCAACAAATGCCATGTTTAATTTAACTTCTTTATAAAACATATCTGTTGGATATTTCTTAGAACTGCATCGGTGAGGAGATTCTTACAAATACCCATAACATATGTTGCTTGAAGTATTGAACC